>OY744501.1:1656300-1683258 GCA_963556185.1 Pseudopediastrum boryanum
ACAAACTCCTCCCCTTGGTGAATCTACCCAACAGGGAAACAAAGGTTTAGGAGTCCTTAAGTTTCAGAGTTTGAGGTTTACGGTCACTGGAGGTCATTAGTCGTACCAAACGCACCCTTGCCTAACACCTCCCCTATGTGGATCTGCACAGCAGGGGAGCAAGGGGGGGGAGGTGAGAAGCTAGGGTTTAGGGGTGTTTGGGTTTAACTTTGAGGTCATTGGAGGTAATTCCTGGTACCAGATGCACACTTGGGCCCAACACATCCCCTAGGTGCATCTGCATGCCAGGGGAGCAAGGGTTTAGCGCCTTAGGGTTCTTTGAATTTGAGGATTAAGGTCACTGGAGGTAATTCCTGGTACCAAATGCACCCTTGCCTAGCTTCTACCTTATGAATTTAAAACCTTCTTTGATCACAAGCAGTGCACCATTGAGAAGAGTCCACACAGGGTGGAGATATATAGGAACATTGTTACAGAAGCTTCCACATGGAGCACGTGGTGAACCATTCGCCCTTGGTTGGCCCTCCCTTTATATAATCATAAATTTTCATAACATGTATGTTGGGGCTATCCTGCTGGCCTCCACATAGCACAGTTGAATGTGCTAGCGAGTAGACAGACCATTGCCTGCATGCCATAGTAAAAAAGTGGCCTAACGCAAAAAAAGTGCCATATCTCCCTCCATACTTATGCTATGGATAAGCCCACCGCTGGGGCTGCCCCATGTCCAGGACCACCATGAATTTACCCTTCCAGCGCAGCCCCAGCTCACTGTCCCTCCCTGCCTTTGCGTCTCTGCCAGCCTACCCCATCCATCGCTGCTCCATTTTCTGTTCTTTTCTTCACTATAAACTATATCAACCATCTCCTACACAGGCACTACACCCTAACCCCAGAGCCAACCCAAAAATCCTACCATGTACTACGGTAAAACCCATGAGACCAACCCAGAAAGCCTACTCTGGCCCCATTCCTCACCTCATTACATGTTGGCAGCCATCCCGCCTCCCTCCCTTTACCAAGCAGCCTAAATGCTAAACCCTGAACCCTAAACTGAACCCTAAACCCTAAACTTAATCCTAAACCCTCACCGCCTCTCTCACCTCATTGCGTGTTGCGAGCCATCCCGCCGCCATCCCCTTACCCAACAGCTGCTGCAGCGGTTCCTGCACCTCAACCAACCTAAACAAATCCCCTCCCGCTCCTCCTCCTCCTCCTGCTGCTGCTGCTCCTCCCTCTCCTCCACCCCCACCCTCCCCCGTCTGCTGCAGCAGCTTCTCCGCCTCCTGCTGCTCCTCCACGCTGCACTGCACTAGGTTGTGATCCCATGCTACCCCAGAGCTCCGCCGCCCCTTCTGCTGCTGCTGCTGCCGCTGTTTCTGCTGCTGCTCTTCTGTTCTACCGCTGGTGCTGGTGGCGCTGCTACTACCTACACCACCTGCTGTTCCTGCTGCTGCTGCTGTCGTACCGATGCTACCTGCATTGGCTTCTATTGGGCCGTCTGTTGGCGTCGTTCCAGTACTTTCTGCGCTGGATTCTGTGGCTAAGTCCCGTCTACTTGGTATGAGGTCATTATCTGGGCCTGCTGGAGGAGGTGCAATAGGGGGTCAAAGAATGTGTCATTAAACCCCAGTTTCATAGAGACTTTCAAAAGTACTTTACTCATAACATATTTTAATGTAACTTGAACTGGTATGAGGTCACTATTTAGGCCTGCAGCAAGGAAGCAATTGGGGGGAAAAGTGTTACGAGGCTGTCTGAGGCCACCCAGATTGCAATTGGAAGGAAGAAAGTCATGATGGCTGTGGAACTGTCTGAGGCTATTAGATAAGGGTTAGTACTTTGGTTGGCGTGGTATTGACCTACCCATACTGCAGCATTGAGACATGGCGCCTTGTGAGGACCGCTCCAACAGCACGGCTGGTGGAACAGGCATGTGCTGCCATAGGTGGACTGCTGTTGTCATAGCAGCTAGGGTGCAGAAAGCAGATGCAGATGATGGCCTTTGCAGGAGTGGCTTATGTGGGGGCGTATGCATTGCATGTTACGAGAGCTGGCGGATAGGATTGTGACCATTGTGACCCTTACAAGAAAGGTCTTGCTTGTATAAACCTAAAGTATGTCTCACAATCATAAGCTGCAGACTCTCAGCAGCCTTGGTTTACGTCAGATGCCCCCTTCATCGCAAAAACCTCACGAAGAGCTGCTCTCGAATATATCAGACGGTCATGGAAGTATCTATAATGCCTGAATTGCCAGGCCTCACCTGCTGGACTATGCAATCGCCTCTCCTTGGCAAGCTGCTTTGCTAGAAGCTGCGCCCGCTGCTGCCATGCTGTGCGCTCCTGTTCTGCTTTATGCAAGCGGTTCAAGACGGCCTCGATTTCCCGGTTTAGGTGCTGATTTACATGAATAGCTGCCTGCAACGCGAGCTCCAGGTCGCCTAAGGTGGCGAAGCGTTCGCCAGACACTGTTCCCAGCCTCTTCTTGGCATGGGTCGTTGGACTTTGACATGCCATTATGCCGTTTGACTCTACAACGGCGGGCATGCTCTCAGATTCACGACCTTGCCGTCTGCGTTAGTCTGTTTTCCTCCTCATGGCAAGAGCGGGCCTCTGACCAGCATGCTCGCTAACCGCATACTATCTTTTTGTGTCATACAAGAGGCAGCATGAACCACAGTGCAAGCATCATCGAACAGTACACTTAAAGGACGAGCTCTGGACAGTATTTGTCGGGAGTGAGGGGTAGTAACAGCACCTGTTCACTGCATTGGGACACACGCCCTAACGTGGAGAGGTTAAAGACACTGGAGCGGTATCTATGCCGTGGAGGATGCTACGGAGCCCTGCAGTTGTTCAAGGACGCTTCACCAACAGGTCGGTAGTGCCGAACGAGTGAGTAGGAGAAGTCACGTGCGCCACAGTACCATCCAATGCCATTAAGGAACAATAGACACGCCAAGAGTGCCGCATCTACCACGACATGAAAACGTCAACTCCCAGCGTTACATTCAGCTAGGCTGAGAGTGAAAGTTGCACTCCAACCTGTGCCAGCGACGATTGGGAAGTTCCTTGTGCCAGCCTTTCGCTCGTGGCATAAACACCTCACGCACCCATAGCTAGACTGAATATAATGGGACGCCTGTGAGCTTGCCGCAGGAAAGCAGCCAATAATTCCAAAGACCTGCGGTTGGAACTGACGTCACAGCATGGCTGGTGGGATGGCTTTCGTCCGTGATTCTTCTTGTTATGCAATCTCTGCCACATCAACCATGACAGCGTGCACATACTAAAGTTTACAAATCATCACCGTTTTGTCTCATGAGCTCATATGAGAGGGAGAAAAAGAGAAAGAGGCATAGAAAGGGGCGGGAAAACCCTCATCACGATTGAGAGTGCCAAGTTTATACGACCTCACAACAACACAAGGATAGCCCGCCATTTGTCTTGCCACCTGCGTACAGGCGTGATCACTACAGGGCCCACCAGATGTCAACCACCAAGCTATCCAAGCCCTACTATGGCAGACTCTAGAGGATGCAAAGTGAAGTGAATTTAGGGGAGCCCCACAATCCTACAGGGGGGGTGGGTGGGACGCAGGGGTCCAAGCTGACCCTACCCCCCCTTTCAAATCAGGGCGTCCAGCCTGTGGCACCCTACCCCCCCCTTCGGAAATAGGCGGAACTACAGGGGGAGGTTGAAGAAGGGTGACCGGGCTTTTAAGCCCTACCCCCCCTTCCGTTTGAGGGCTTTTCCTCCAGAAGACCCCCCACCCCCTCAAAAACTAGGGCCCGCGTCCCACCCCCCCCCCCCCCCTGTAGGATTGTGGGGCTCCCCTTACAGCAAAGAAGGGACTCGGCCAATGCTGACCACCGAATATCCGTCCAAGCCACAGCACAAAAACACAGTTTCAGCCCAGGCAACCTTCAAAAAGCCCTGCTGACATCTCCACACCGTGAACCATCAACGACCAATTGTATAGTTTGATATCTTTGATATATTAAACATGAATGGTGCATGAAGGAATGAGACGAGAAAATTAACTGAGGTGAAATGCTGCGATGCATGCTCTTGAGGTCACGCCCATGTAGCCAACCTAAGGTCTCTGAATATATGAAGGATAAATGAAGAGATGAGACTTCATCCACCTCCCGTTGCTCACATCCATGCACATGCTGCCCCGCACTGCGGCAGAAAGGGCAGCAGCGTTTCTCCCTTGGCACCTTTTCAAACATAAAAGAAGTGGCATATGCACATTCAGCTCACTACACCTGAGCTTCAGCTTTATCACCTCCCTTAGAACTTACATGTTGTGCGATGCACCTATGGAGATGTGTTGCACACTGCCCATCTACATACCCTACCCAGTGCTTGTAATTGCTGCAGAACACCTCATCATCACTCCCATTGATTGCCATCACTGTGTGTGTGTTTGCCTGCGAAGGACCTGAGGTGCATTCGACACATTGATTAAGTGTCATTCCTCAGGCCGGCAACATGGGCGAACCCACACTTTGACCCGATCATACCGCGTACGGCACTGTAAAATGACAGTTTTCGGTCAAACCACCTTTCAGCACATACACAGACTCCCTCCTCATCAAACATTATTGCTTCAGGATATCTTCCTTAGGAAGCTCTTTTTTCTTTGGATGCCACTTGCTCTTTTTATGACCTTGATGGTGCTTGCATTGCATAAACAATGCCTGGACCAGCACCATTTACGCTTCAACATGAGTGAACCATCATCTCTAAGCGCATTTAAAGCCAGACAACCCTGACTTCTTCCCCGATACTTTATTCTAGCACCTGGCTGCCAAACTGTCCAGCCATTAAACATAAGAGGATGCGTTGCATGCGGCCCCTGCCCCGGGCCGGAGCTATGCTGCAGCAGCATCGGGCCCTTCGGCCCCCACCAGGAACCCTCATCAGCAGCACGAGGCACCTCAGGATGCCAGGCAGCAGCAGCAGAAGCAACAGCATGGATGATGGAGCAGCATGGATGATGGAGCAGCATGGATGATGGAGCAGCATGGATGATGGAGCAGCATGGATGATGGAGCAGCATGGATGATGGAGCAGCATGGATGATGGAGCAACATGGATGATGGAGCAACATGGATGATGCGGAGCAGCTGAGGCGCAGGCTGAACAGGACGAAGGTTGTCATCTTCCCACGGAACACAGAACCTACCGAAGCCCAAGTCCGCCTGATTGTGGAGGTTGCAGCGCATTTACCTTCGCACTCTATTACAGGGGCACGCAGAGTCAGTTTGAAGCAAGGTGGCTGCCTCTGGGTGGTCCAGCTCTCTGACTGCGAGAGCACCAGGAAGACTCTGCAGGCTTACTATAGCGTGCAGCAGCTCAGCATGGACTTTTTCCAGGATCCCAAGGGGTGGGGATTGGACCAGGCCCTCACTCCCCAGCAGCTACAGCAGCGAAAGGCAGAATCAGCTACCTTTCAGCAGCTTAAAGCAGCAGGGGCTTTTCCAAGGTATCATGGGGCAGACATCTATGTTGTCTGCATTGATGGGCTGGTCCCTGCTAACCAATGGGATGCCAGCAAGAAGCTGGTGCAGCACCGTAACCCCAGGCCAACAGATGCTGAAGCTGCATCAGCTCGAGCTTTTGCTCTCTCAGCTGCCCAAGCAGAGGCAGCCAAGCGTGCAGCAGCAGCTCCACCACCACCACCACCAGCAGCAGCTGCTGCTGCAGGAGCAGGCTCATCCGCAGCAGCAGCAGCAATCCCATCAGCAGCAGCCACAGGAGCAGCAGCAACAGCAGGAACTAAGCAGCAAGCACAGCAGCAGCGCCCCCCTACTAGGGCTGCTGCTGGCCTGAACAATGGTCCCTCCTGAGGAGCCGGACGGTTACCCAATGCTGGCCTACATCAGCTGAACTTAATAGTGTACAATATCAACGGCTCCAGCGTCACGAAAATTCTTTCTTCCCTCCATTGGCATCAGCTGCTCCAAGACTATGACATCGTACTTCTTCAGGAAACACGGTCAATATCTGAAGACCCTCTGCTTGGTATGTTGGATTCTACGCATGTAAGCTATACTTATTGTGACCCTCAAAAGCATGGTGTTGCTGGTCATGGGCTTGCCATTTATTTGAAAAGCTCCCTGTCAGCTAGGTACAAAGTACGTCTGAGGAATTTCTCCAAATATGTTATGTGGCTAGAAGTGCAGGCCGCAACTTCAAAGTACATGATAGGTAATGTGTATGTGCCGCACTCTGGCATGGAGGAGGTGTATGAGTCTCTTGAGAGGGACATCAATTTCTATCATGCGGAAGGTGCACAAGTCGTATGTTGTGGTGATTTCAATGCACATATTGGGTCATTGGAGGATAGGCAATTGGACTTTGATGGTCAAGCGGTCTTTCCTATTTGCAAGCGGGCTGGGAATTCTCATTCAACAAACCAGTCTGGGGTTAGACTCACAGATATGTGTCTATCCACAGGCACGGCCATTTGTACTGGGCGAGGCAGCAGAGGCTCCTCAGTAGCTCCTGTCCACCCTAGTTTTACTGCTAGGGGGGCTCAGACCCGCCCAGATCATTGCATCCTTACAGCATCAGCCTTTCAGTGCCTGGTTGATCACAAAGCGCTTGAGTCTGTCATTGGTAGCGATCACCTGCCTTTAGTACTTACAATAGAGGTCAATAGTCGTAGGGGACGATCAAGTCCTGCCCCGGCTGTGGCTGAGGTCATGCAACGTTTGTGCTGGGATGATAAAAAGGCAAAAAGCTTCATGAGGGCTGTGTCTGAGCATTCAACTGTCAAGGATATGCTGTCTGCAGCAGACGAAGCATGTGGTGATCCTACAACATTGGACCAGGCAGTGTCATGTCTGTACTCGGGCATCTTTGCGGCTGCTCAAGCTGCTGGTATGCGTATCTGTCAAAAGTCTGTCATCAAACGCCGCCGTAAGAAGCACCAGCCTTGGTTTGATTCTGAGTGCAAGGAGGCACGGCGAGCTCTGCAAGGTGTTGCCCCACAGCAAGCACAAATCAGTCAGTTGCGGGCATTGTATCAGAGGAAGGCTAGGGCATTGGCATCACAGAGGTTGTCAGAGTTTAAGTCACTTTGCCGCAAGGACCCTGCATATGTTTGGCGTACTTTAAAGCAAGGAGTTGCACAATCAGCCCCCGTGGTCCCATCTGTGGAGGAACTCAGTACGCACTTCTCTGGAGTGTTTTCAGGCAGGGGTCCAGCACTTACACTCTCCCTACCACCCCCTACAGAGGATGAGCTTCAAGCCTTGTTCGGCTGGGAGAAAATTGCGGCTGCTTTCAAGAGGCTTCGCCTTCGTGCAGCACCAGGTCGTGATGTGATCCCTGTTCAAGCATTGCGTGCATACCCAATCAGACTTTTGGTGCAAAAGCTTCTGAAAGCTGTCCATGCAGCAGGCAAGGAGCCGCCGGTTATGGCTGTTGGGCTTCTTTGTCCAATTTACAAGCGTGGGGACTTAGGGATACCAGCCAATTACCGCCCTGTTGTGATATCGTCTGTCCTACAAAAGTTGTATGCCGTGTGTCTTAAGTCCGAGTTTGAGTCTTTGAGTGGAACCAGGCAGCTGCAGCTTTTTCCCCGTCAAGCTGGTTTCCTAAAGGAGCGCAGTACATTGCACAACATGTTTGTGCTGCAGCACTTGGCACACCATCACAAGAGGCTCGGTACCCCATTGTATGTTTCCCTGCTGGATGTGAAGGGAGCACATGACACAACCGTCCATGGGCATATGGTTGATACTTTGGTACAGCAGCAGTTCCCTCAACATCTGGTTAGGGCGGTGGCAGGAATGTACCAGACATTGCAATATCAAGTAGTTGCTGGTGGCGTATCGGCAGCGCCTTTTGATGTGGGCATTGGTGTCAAGCAGGGTTGCCCTTTAAGTCCTCTGCTATATATTTTGTATGTACAGCCCTTGAGTGATCAGCTGGCATCTCTGGAACTAGGGCCTTAGTTCCCAGGAGTGGAGGGGCACAATCCAGACTTTCATTATGCAGATGACATTGCACTTGTGGGCGGCACCCCACATGGTCTCCAGTCCCTGATTAATGCAACTGATGAGTGTTTGCATGCTGTTGATTTGCATCTGAGCGTCCCTAAGTATCTTTGCATGGTCCTAGGCTCAACTAGCTCTGACAGTCAGAGAATCGTTGCCCCGATATATGTAGGAGCAGAGCCTATCACAATGGCTACCGCTGCAGGAGAGCGGTATTTAGGACTGATCTTTGATTCTTGTGCTACAGCGAATGTCATGGCATCTCATCGTGCCACCTGTTTACAGTCCTCCTACTATGCAGTTACTTCTAAAATGCGTGCAGCTGTGGATTTCCCATGTGCTGTTCCTACCTTTTTGGAAATGCTTCATACGGGTGATTGAGTCGTCTGGGTTCGGAATTATGGGGTTTGCTTTCTATACCTGGGTTATGGTCATCTGATCGCTGGTCATTGGAAAAGTTCTATAGTCTAGCTGATGTCTTGGAGATGAAGCGATGTGGTTTGATCCGCAAATGGCTGAACTGCCTAGTAGCGCCCCATCTTTGCCGTTGTTGCACGAGCTTGGGTGTGAGCCTTTAGTGCATGCCTACCTGCGCCGTGCAGTTCGGTTTTATAATGCTCTTGTTATCTTGGAGGATAACTGTGCATACAAAGGTGCTTTGCGGAATGTGGAAGATGCTTTCGCAGCCAGTAGGGCTGCAAAGAATTTGGTGCATGCTTTGTTCCAAGTTTTACGCATTCTTCTATCATCAGAGCGGGGTTTAGTGGCACGTTTTAAAAATGGGCAGTGCATTGATGAGGGTGAAGTGGAATCAGCCATTGCAAGGCGGTACCTGGAGCATGTTATGCAATTGTCATTAGTGCAGGATGGGCTTGGTTCTCGTGTGGGCCTTTATTTCAGGGATGTAGGTACACATGCATTGGGTACAGTCCCAGAGTTTTACCGTTTGCCCCTCTCTCATGGGGTATTGGTGAGATTCTTAAGGTTTAGATTAGGGTGTCATCACCTGAGAGTGAACACAGGAAGGTGGGTGCAGCCACCTTTACCCCGCCGTCAGCGGGTTTGTTTGCGGTGTCACTCAGCATGCCTAGATGATGAGACACATTGCCTCCTGGTGTGCTCTCATCCCACCATGGTGGATGCACGGGAGAAAATGCATGCAGCTATCCCAGTGGCTTTTAGGCACAAATGGAAACATATGCCCAGTGTGTTGGGAAGGTTGTTAAGCCCGGACATGGTGTCATGCAACTGTGAAGTTTGTTGCTGTGTGTACTAGGGTGGCATGGTTTTCTCACAAGTCCGGAGGTTCCAATGCAAATCTATTACCAGAGGTTTTGGTTAATACACTGTACACTATCTGTCAGATACACATCTGGATCTGTTTGATTCAGAATCTGAGGATGCATCAGACTTTGAAGAGCTTATAGGAGTGCAAGCTAATGGTTGATCCCCAATGGCTTGAACTCCGGATAGAGTGTGTAGCTGTTGATTTTGTGTTGGTCCTTTTGCAATTTTTCTGGTGTTCCCTTTTCCGATGAGTAGGGAAATGGGGCTAGCTTGACCCCGGTGTGTTTGGTCGTTTCGACCTAGCTGCCTTGGTGCAGCCACACCTTGTATTTTTGTATGTTTGTTTGTTACCAGCCAAGCTGCTTGTACAGAAACCTTTATGTACAGACTCTCCCAACCCATCCGCCAGCTAAGAGCTTGAGAGAGCTGGAATGCACCTTTTCCACAGCATTGTCAACATCCAGCGGATCATGCAGAAACGTTTGGAACATGCTTGGGCCCCACACATGCGCACCATAAGCTCCCAGTGGCCTCACTAACATGTCAAGCACTTCTAACATTACTATGAGGACAACCCAGTCTGTTTGCCGGCCTTTGGAGCATGGAGTGAAGGCTCCTATTTATTGTCACAGCCCTTTGCTCTGCACCAAACGTCATATCCTGCGATGCATGCATCATCAGTCCCAAGTATTCTTCTTCCTGAACCAAAACCTCTCCACTGAAGTTGAAAGTCACATCCATGACTGGTTTGGGAGCTTCTCCCTTTTACCTCTTTCCTCTCGTCAAAGATCTTCCCCAGTGCCTCCAACTTCCAATTCTTATGCTGGGGGGTAAGCCATTGCACATTGCCATGGGGTGGGCAATAGAAGGGTCTTATAGATCAAGGTATGCAGGGGTTCAATAACATGCATACCTTACTGTTATTCCCAGCAGCCCTACAGTGCAAGCAAGGCCATGGAGCCATAAAATCAGCCCTTAGGGGAGCCCCCACAATCCTATAAGAGGGGGGGGGGATGCGGGGTTTGGCGGACCCCCCCACCCGGTTTCAGTTTCAGGGGCTTTTCACTAGTGACACAGGCCCCAAACGCCCTCCAGACCCCCCTTCCCCCTTTGATTCAGGCCCCGTGTCCCACCTCCCCCCCCCCCCTTCCATAGGATTGTGGGGCTCCCCTTGCAACTCCCCAAGTGCACCTTCATGTAATCAAGGCACACTCCGAGGGGCTGAGAGGCACCAGTTGCATGGTCAGTGCTGCACTGGGGATAAACTCACTAGCTGGCAGGAACCCTAGACCCTTAAAACTGGCCCAAGCCCTGTAGAACCCTAAACCCTAAACCCTGGCCCGAGCCACGAAACCCCTAAAATCCTAAAGGCTGGGCCAGCAAGAGAGCCAATGTAGGACAAGCAATACAATAGTTCAGTTGCCTGTAAACACGCCCCAACCATAGCATGAGTTGAACCCCAGGTTACACTGCTAGGATCGACAACAACAATTGAACAGCAAGAACCGCACTTGCTAGGGGGCCGAGTGGACTGCTGCTCCCTTGTCATCCAGGCTCCAGGCAATGATCTCATCACTTAAGATCTCATCACTTATGATCTCATCAAATATGTTCTCATCACTTATGATCTCACCACTTATGGCATCCCTGCTTGTGCCATCAATACTAGCCCCCAAACAATGTGCTTACAGACACCAGCCATGGTTGTGCAATGACTAGGAGCTTCATCAATAGCCTTTTTGGCCTGTGTTAACTCATGCATTCCCATCATGCTTCCTCCCACCTGGGCTTTTGACCCCTATTAGTATCTCCCTACTTTCATCAGTTCCTCTGCCTAACTCTGAGTGCAAGTCAATAGCTGGTATTGATGGACATGCCACAAAGGGAATTGTGGATACGGCATCTGCCTTGCCTGCTCTCATTTTGGAATGTCATGTCAGAACACCACCTGTCAATTCATCGACAATAACCGATTCAGCGTATGGACTTGTTACTCTATGCCGGGGCCCAAAGCATAAGCACACCTTCCACCCTAAACCCCAGCAATCCATGGCCCAAGTATATCTCCCACCTTAAACCACAGCAAGGCATTGGCCCGCTCTAACACAGGCTCTGACAAGCTCTGCTAGTAACCAGCAGAATGCCACTACTGAAGTACCCTCTGAAAGGCATTAAGCTGAACAAGAAGCTTGTACGATTGCTCTGTCGCCTATAGTCACACATGACGCAGTGCACTTTGTGCAAGCGGTACCAGTACACTCAAGGTTGTTAATTGTGTCCAGTGGTGCGCAGACGCGTACTTGCGTATCCACGTTGAATGCACCGCGACAATAGCACGAGCATGCAATGACATAGGCGCCTGGCCCCGTGCAAGACACAGTGGCGGCGGCAGTACCTTCTTGCTTGCCGCCAAAGCCAGGTAGGGCGGGACCTGCAGGAGCAGCAGAATACCATGAAGCTTGTTGAATCCAAATTTGTGGCTATGTTTACAAGCATGCATCAGCGAAAATCAAGGAGTAAAAACATGCTACTTCTCTTTGGTTGGACCACCAAAAAAATCGTTGGAAAAGGCCTCTGCACAGCGGGAGCTATTGCAAGTTCTTGCTCCCTGTCTGACAACCTGAAACAGATAGCCGCATGCATGTGTGGTAGGGTCTTGCGTATCAGCAATATAGGCATAAAATTAGGGCTGTAGCTTTGGCGGCAGCAACCTCATGACCACTTGCATTATAAGCTGCTCTTGCGGGCACGCATCTCCTCCTGTACCAACCTCCTGGCACCTTCCAATTACATTATTACACTCTTAATGATATTTATAAGGCTCGCTCTATCTGTGTCTGCATGCAGCAGCAGCAGCAGCAGCAGTAGCAGCAGCCCAATCCATGTGCAGAGCTGTCACCCATGAGGATCGGCAGTGTAGAAAGGGGAGACCTGGCCGCTGAGTGTTCCCCCAACCCTTACCTGAGGGGCCACTAGCACCGGGAGAACCTGCTGCGCCATTTGTACCATTAATACCATCTCTACCATCTTTGCAGTGAAATAGCTCAAATCTGATTACTTAAAAGGAGAAAAGCCTGAAGTAACTAAGTATGGTCAACCAGACACTTGAGTAACCTCTAAGGAACATACATCTTTGGTTTATAATATTGTTTGGCCTTGAGATGGCCATGAGTGTACCGTCGTAGTGTTGAGAGTACTTGACAGTCTCGGAGCCATATGCACTTTATGGTACTTTATCAAGTGGTGAGGGATCAAGTGTCAACTAAGGGCTGTCACAACGCTTTGCCTCATTTCGGGCTTTCGCCAACCCTATAAATAGGGGCGCTGGGAGGCTATGGTTAAGCCTCAGTTCAGTAATAGTTATCTTTGTCTACAGCACACGCCTTAAGTGTCCTGTATATCGACTTGTAAGTTTACATCGCTGACATCTCCGGTCCGCACATGGTTGAAGGCTAAGCGCTTACGTGCCGCCTAAGCAGCTAGTTCGACCCGGGAGAGGAACCGTAACATTTGGTTTCGGAGCCTCGTTTATCGATACAGCGTTCCGCAAGTTATTACTGTGTTACACGAAGTTAGCATCGTACTGGGTTACGGAAGGTTCCGCATTGATGCCGCACAAGAAAGGGTCACCTCGACGTGTCTTGCGAGACATTGACGGATACATTACCAACGCGCACGAGTTTACGTGGGGAGACAGTTACTTGGAGGGAGTGAGACTTAGCCTGCAGCAGCATCTGGTTATCAGATTGCCTGCCGCTGGTATCGACAGAGCAGCAGAGCAAGACGAGAACCGGGAAGGGGATATAATAGTGGACATCACATCTACCGTAAACAGCGAGCCAGTCTGGAGGCATTAAAGCAGCAGCAGCAGGGAAAGAAGGCCTCAGGAAAGCAGCAGCTGCCGCATGCTAAGCTACAGCAGCAAGCTCGCTGCCGTAAACAGCCTAAGATTAAGTTACTGGAGGAGAAGTTAGGCAGCACAGCTCTTCGGTTTGCACGCATAGAGTTGAAACGTTACCAAAGCAGCGGCGAGGGAAGCAGCCGTCATCAGCCGGCCTTGTAACCTTGTCAACCTTGGAAAGGCGTACCCGCGCAAAGGAAGCAGCCGCCGCCGACGCCAGGGCAAAAGCGACCAGGTTAAAAGTCAGAGACGCCCTTGCACATCATCAGCAGCCGCCGCACCCGCCGGCCAACATCAGCACTGGTTGGCACCACAATTACAAGACCGACCCGCAGCACCCGCAGCAGCACTTGTACAACATCGCTAGTGACTTATCGTGGTGCAGGAATTACAAACAAGCATACTATCCTCGCGCAACAGCAGCAAGCAGCAGTCAGCGCGACTCAGCAGCAGCCGAGTGGGAAGAGGGAGAGTGTGCAGAGCCTACTAGCCTACCACTGCTAGAGAAGGAGCAGCACAGCACTATCTGTGACCCCTTTGGTGACACTAAGGAGCATAGCCGTGTGGGTCACCACTGCTACAACTTTGTAGTGAAGTCTTGGGATAACACTACGGAGTGAGTCCAGCAAGAAGAGGTACCACCGCTACTGTGACAGTTCAGAAGGGGAACCAGAGGTGGATAGCATCAACAGCTTGTGGCAGAAGAGGGTTAAGAGGGTTGACGGGGAGATAGCAGCAATAATAGCAAGAGGTTTGGGGAGAGTGTTCGGTTAAAGTGTGAAGTTCGTTGGATTTGGAAATGTGAGCAAGTGTGACGCCCAGAGTGTGCCAACGTTGTGATAACGTTGTGACCACTCTTTTTGATTAGGTATGTAGATACCAGTCACTTCCTGTCTACTTACTACACTTATCTTAGCAAGGAGGACACGTATGGATCGAGTTATGACCAGTTACCAGTCAGAACCCAGTGCCATGGAGCTCGGCTCTCTCGGGACAAACGGGCCCGTTAAGAGACACCAATCAGCAGGCGAGAGAACCGGGAGGAAGCGAAACGCTCGTTGCTTCTACTGCGGGACAAGAGGTCACTACAAGCGTGACTGTCTGAAACGGAAGAAGCAACTAGCCATGCGCTCTTTAAACTAGAAGAGGCGCGTGGTGTAGTGAGTCCCACACGCGCCGAGACGGCCAAGCCCCGACCCGCAGAAGACTCACGGACTGGCATACCATCAAGGACAACACGGATGTCAGGGACCAGCCACCCCACGGTGCCAAGGGGTACCCCAAAGCAGAGACCAAAGCAGTGTTCAACACGGAGGAGGGACCGTGAGGACTGGATGTTTGACCCTTTGGAAAGGGCCAGCTTTGAAGCGTATTACGGACCATTTTCAGTAGACGCCTGTGCGGATCCCGAAGGACATAATGCCCAGGCCAAAAAGTTCTACCACAGCCAGAATTCCTTCCTCAAGGCGAATGTCGAGGGAGAGAATATATGGCTGAATGCGCCCTATCGCCGTGCCGGCCATTTTCTGAAGCACTACTTGGAGTGCAAGGAGAGAGCACCGACTCAGACCAGTGCAGTTATCGTTTTGCCCAAATGGACCAACAAGCCGTGGTGGAAGCTCACTCAGGGATTCAGGGTTCTGAGAGTCTACCCTGCCGGCAGCCACCTATTTACAGCACCAGCACACCCCGGCGAAGTTACCCGAACCGACTTAGGACCAACCAGATGGGACGTCGTAGTATTTTGGGACCCACCTACACTCCAAGGGATTGTGAAGACACTACCAGCAGAAACAGCAGCTACTTCAGCTTCCGCTGCCGAAACCGTACCGCTACCCGATACTGATGTACCTACTTCTGAGCTGGAAGGACTGCAGCCAACCAGTAATCAGCTAATACGGCTAACAGCAGTGCTATGGGGCCGCAAGGTACGAGCCCTAATCGACTGTGGAGCCGGTGACAACTACATCAGCAGTCAACTCGTTGACCAAATACGACCTAAGACTCTCATCGTACCCGGAAAGGTGGTACAACTTGCTGGACCAGTTACGCAAGACGCCAGCCGGTTGTTAAACCACCAGACCTTTCGAATTGGAGCTTTCAAGGACAAGGACAACTTTACGGTTACCAAGCTAGCACGAGATGACCTCATCTTAGGAAAACCCTGGTTGACTCGGGTCAACCCGCCCATTGACTGGATCAGTAATACCGTGACTATCACCAAGGGGCGAAATTCCTACACCTTAACATCTACGGTGGAAGACACGTCACCTATCGTGAACCTCCTAAGTTCACTGCAACTCAAGCGTGAACTACGGAAAGGAAGAACAGCTTACCTTGCCGTAATCCGTGAAGTTCTGGAAGAAGGGACCAAGCTGGAAATTGAAGGTCCTACAGAGGAGTGGAAGGGAAGGCTGATACAAGTCTTGGAGAAGCACCAGAAGATCTTTGAGCCGTTGCCCAAGGGGTTACCACCCGAACGAGCGATCGATCATCATATCGACTTAGAACCCGGAGCACGACCGCCATACTTACCCACCTATCACATGAGCCCTCTGGAGCTGGCCGAATTGAAGAAACAGCTAGCCGAACTAATCGACATGGGGTACATACAGCCATCAAAGTCACCCTATGGGGCACCCGTACTCTTTGTGCCCAAGAAGAACGGGAAGTTACGTATGTGTGTGGACTATAGAGCCCTCAACAAGCTCACTGTGAAGAACCGGTATCCGTTGCCACGTATCGATGAGCTTTTGGACCAGACCAACAAAATGGAGCAACAATCTTTACTAAACTGGACTGCCAACAGGGCTATCACCAGATTCGTATATCAGGTGATGACGGAAGTATTCAGAGGACCGCCTTTCGCACCCGATACGGCCACTACGAATGGTTAGTCATGCCCTTTGGCCTGACTAATGCACCCGCCACATTCCAAGCCCTAATGAACAACATCTTACGCCCATACTTGGACCAATTCGTGGTAGTCTATCTGGATGACATCTGCATCTACTCCAAAACCCCGGAGGAGCACCTACAGCACGTGGACAAAGTCTTGGCCTTGCTTGAGCAACACCAGCTCTACATTGGCCTTGACAAGTGCGCTTTTGGACACGCTGAGATGGGTTTTCTCGGACATGTGATCAGCAAGGACGGAGTAAAGGTGGACCCAAGGAAGGTGCAAGCTGTCACCGAGTGGCCTACACCTTCTAACGTGAAGGACATCAGGAGCTTCCTTGGTTTGACCGGTTACTATCGACGGTTCATTAAGCACTACGCTCACCTCGCATTACCACTCACCGAACTGACCAAGAAGGAGAATGGATGGAAATGGACAGCGTCAGAAGAAGCAGCCTTTCAAGGCCTGAAAGAAGCCGTAACTTCAGCACCAGTTCTCGTTACCGCCAACCCCGAACTTCCGTACTTATGAAGTTTACACCGATGCCTCGGACTTTGCTCTTGGAGCAGTCTTGCTACAAGACCAAGGCCAAGGACTTCATCCCGTCGCCTACCTATCGCGTAAGCTCAGCCCGACAGAGCACCGCTACCCGATCGGTGATAAGGAGTTACTAGGCATGAAGTGACCAAGCACTTGTAGACCTTACATCCCATTGGAAAAAAAAGGGAAATAAGGATCTGTCGGGCCCGAGCCCACATCAGCCTATTTATACTGATGCATGGCTGCCGACATACCCTCTGTCTGAGGGCGCAGGGCCTCATGTCGTTCTCTTCTTTCTGGACTGTTCTGTCACTAGTTACCGGCTCACTAGACGGTTCTGTCTGTCTGACACAGAGTCTGCCGTTGTAGAATCGAAGCATCGAGAGTCTTCCATGGACACCGTGTCCTTCTGGACAGCGTGTCCTGTGTTGTGCTAGCGGCCAGAGCCTCATGCTCTGTGTCATGTCTGTCACGTGGGTAACATGGGAGCGTAGGGACGCTACAAGGCATCTACTGGGCTTTGACCGAGTGGAGATGTTACCTGGAAGGAGCGCAGTTCAGAGTGAACTCGGACCACCTTAACCATACCTGGTTTGCGACCAAGAAGAACCTTAACCGCCGACAGACCAAGTGGAGCCAGTGGTTAGAATCGTACTACTGCGGAGTGGACATCGCCTACAAGGAGGGGAAGTCCAACCTCTCTGATCCACTGTCACGCCGTGCTGACTTGTACAGTATTAGCTCGATTAACACCGATGACCTACTAACCCGCATTAGTAACAGTTATGAGACCGATGAATACTACAACCAGCCGTTTCCATATCTGGAGAACATCAATGGCCTTTGGTACTTTGGAGATCGTCTAGCAGTACCTCGTAATCTGGAGATCCGGCATGAGATAATCCGTGAATGCCATGACTCACTCAGTGGAGGACATCTGGGAGTGACCAAGACAATACAGCGTGTGGCAAGGAGGTTCTGGTGGCCACACATGTCAAAGACAGTACGTCAATACGTGACTGCCTGCCCATCATGCCAACGGAACAAACCATCGAACCAGTTACCCGGTGGACTACTGCAGCCAATTCCGATACCGATAGCCAAATGGGAGGAGATGACGATGGACCTAATTACTGACTTACCGCCGACCCGTAATGGTTATGACGCAATTGTGACCTTTGTGGACCGGCTTAGCAAAGAAGTACACTTTGCTCCGACAACCAAGAAGATTGACGCCGTTGGACTCGCCCGAATCTTTCGTACTACCATCTACCGCCATCATGGAATGCCTAAGGCAATAATCTCCGACCGTGACGACCGTTTCCTTAGTCATTTCTGGAGAGCACTCTTCTCAGTAGTGGGAACTGATCTGAAGTTCTCAACAGCCTACCACCCACAGAGTGATGGCCAAAGTGAACGTGCAAACCGCACACTGGAGGAGTACCTGAGACACTACATCAACCCCCTGCAAGACAACTGGGACGAATACTTGGACCTAGCCGAGTACGCCAGCAATGACTCCATCAACCCCAGCACCGGTTACACCCCATTCTACCTCACATACGGTCAACACCCCAACACCGCCTTGGACCTCACTACCGATGCTATGGTGCCTAAGGCACAGGACTTTCTGGTGGAAATGAAGGATGCTGTCACCCATGCCAAGGCCAAGCTTCAAGAAGCCCATGCCCGTCAAGCAACCCAAGCTAACAAGAAGCGGCGCGACGTCACCTTCCGAGTAGGAGATAAAGTGGCGCTATCCACAGCCAATTTGAGGTTATCTTCAACTATGTCTAAGAAGTTGGCACCTAAGTACATTGGCCCTCTCAAAGTGACTAGAGTGATTAACCCTGTCGCATATCAGTTGAAGTTACCAGCGAATTTACGTATTCATAATGTATTCCATGTGAGTTTGTTGCAACCATGGCGTTCTGATTTGGAAGTTCCTAGTCACTCTGATGCCCAGTGCCAACCGCCACCTGTAGTACCGGACGATGAGCAATATGCTGTGGAAGCCTTGTTGGACAAGAGAATCACTGCACGTGGACGAATTGAATATCTAGTACGATGGCAAGGTTATGGACCAGAGGATGACTCGTGGCGACCAAGTAGTGACATTGAGCAAAGCCTGATTACGGCTTACGAAGCTACTCATCATGCCACCTTGCCTACGGCTCGTAGGAGTACCCGCAAGAGTACTCGCCGTTATACATAGTTATAGCAGCGAGGGCGCTGCTCCTAAAAGGGGGACAGTGTGCAGTAGAATAGCTCAAATCTGATGACTTAAAAGGAGAAAAGCCTGAAGTAACTAAGTATAGTCAACCAGACACTTGAGTAACCTCTAAGGAACATACATTTATCTTTGGTTTATAATATTGTTTGGCCTTGAGATGGCCATGAGTGTACCGTCGTAGTGTTGAGAGTACTTGACAGTCTCGGAGCCATATGCACTTTATGGTACTTTATCAAGTGGTGAGGGATCAAGTGTCAAGGGCTGTCACAACGCTTTGCCTCATTTCGGGCTTTCGCCAACCCTATAAATAGGGGCGCTGGGAGGCTATGGTTAAGCCTCAGTTCAGTAATAGTTATCTTTGTCTATAGCACACGCCTTAAGTGTCCTGTATATCGACTTGTAAGTTTACATCGCTGACATCTCCGGTCCGCACGTGGTTGAAGGCTAAGCGCTTACGTGCCGCCTAAGCAGCTAGTTCGACCCGGGAGAGGAACCGTAACAATCTTGGCCATTAACACCATCTTTACCACCTTGGCCATCTTGACCAGTCGGGCCGATTGCGCCACGCGGGCCCTGAGGACCAGTCGGGCCCCTCAGGCATATCGACCGTGACTTACAGACAGGGTTTGAGCAGGGGCAAGAGGATGTTCCGCAATTGGAGCCAGTCGGGGCACACTTCTGGGAGGCTGCGCCCTGGACAGCATCAGCCCCTTGAGGGTTTACCGTGACGTTACTAACTAGATGTTAATTCTTGGGCGTCAGATGTTGCTTCTTGGGCGTAAGCCAACCAATGCCGCGGTGAAGGTCAGGTGATTGATGGGCAGCATCTGCATGATGTACGGCGAAACTGAAAAGCCGAGGCTATGACCTCGCGATAATACGAGGCGAAGCCGAGTATCATGGAGAGGTCACTCGAGATCTTTGCGAGGTCCTGCGAGGCGAAGCCGAGCAGGACGAGTAAAGATCGAGGGCAGCCGATGTTTGTTTTAGTTCCGCGACATCATGGAAAAGTCGGGGCACCCAACATCATAGATTCATAGAGCAGGGTGTAACCAGAGTCACTCCATGTTTTTTGCGTGCTGTAAGCACGCTTTGGAATCAATCAATCAATCAAAACGCAAGACCAGCAATGCCAATGGCCAAACAAACCTAGGCCACAAACACAAGGCTCCTGATCACAATCACGAAGCCACACAACCGATGGTGGATTTGCCACACACAAGCTGAGGCTAGATGCAACGGCGTGCACACCAAGGGGAAACAAACACCACCACTAAAACCCAAAACCTGCTCCACTTCCATCACACATGGGTGGCGGGGAGGCAGCAGGATCAAGCACCACCCTAGTAGGGGCTGGAGGTGGCTCCCACCCACCACCTAGGTACTGGTGAACCACCATCCTCCCAGCCACTGAAAGGCACCACATAGCGCTCCACATGCTTATCAATAGCTTGCTTAGTGCGCCTTCTACACCTCGCTAACCGTTGGCTTTCCCAAGGGTGCGTAAGATCCCACAACCTCTTCCTCCAAGCACTCTTAATCTGACATGAAGCCTCCCAGCTCCCCTCATCTTGACCAAGCACCTTCAGATCTGCACACACGCATTTCTCCCAGGTATGGCGAGGCCTACCCACTGGCCTCGTCATGTCACCATGTAATGAAGAGAACAACGCAATATGCGGCAACCTGCCCTCCTCCATGCGGCCCACATGCCCCAGCCACCTCAGCCTATTTGCTGTGATGTATGCTGACAAGGTGGCTACCCCACATGATTTCCTGATATGCTCATTGGTGTGCCGATCTGACAGCCTGACCCCCAGGATGCTCCTAAGGCAGCTAGAGTGCACCCGCTCAAGCTTTTGCGATTGCACTTTGGTCAGGGACCAACACTCACTCCCGAACAGCAGAATTGGCAACACATATGCCTTGTAACACTTCACCTTCGTAGCCAATGACAGATGCTTGGTACCCCACATCTTTTCAAACTGCTTAAACCTCCCCACAGCCTTACCCCTCCTGATATTCAACTCCACATCCAACCTGCCATCAGTCACAAGCACACTTCCCAAGTACTTGAACTGTGACACCTCTTTTACCACACCCTCACTGATAACCACCTCTTTGGAATAGGTATACGCTTTGGTAATACGCTTTGGAATAGGTATTGAAATATCGCAAATCCTTAGAGTAACCAGAGTAACCCGGGTTACTCGAATTGCGTGCCCCTTCGTCTTCGCTAAAAGTCTCGGACAGGCCTTGGTGAGCTCTAGCGCTTCTTCTTTGCCCATATATGCCCACAGTCGCTTTTGGGGCATTGCTGGGCGGCCCGTTCTTGCTTGAGAGAAAGTCGCAGTCTCGTCCGGCCTAGATTGGGCAGGATGGGCCTTCGTGCGCTTGCCAGTCTCAACGAGCTGCACATGCATAGCCCTTACCATACGCTGACACAATACTATCATGCAATTGGATTGGAGCAGGAAGTTCGGGCTTGCTGGGATTCCTGGGAACTCTGGACAGCTTTGGCCGGAAGCATGAAACATGCCGAGGCAATAGCTCAGCTTATTGCATAGCGCTCGGCAGAGGCTCATGCTCACTGTACCGTGCCGGCCCAGGCGCTTTCGATGCTGCTGGGAGAAGAGGGCAAGCAGCGCCGGCAGCAGAGGGACTCATCTCAACATGTGAGCTTGATAATTATATGTAGAGGAGGCTCGCTTGAGCGTAGGCATGGCTGTATTGGGTGTTCCACGTTTTCACGCAGTGCTTCACTCCTAGACATTCGCCCCGGACTTCGTTTTCCCAAGCATTCGATTTGGGCTAGGCTCAGACAATTTTTTCAGCAATGTGCTGGGTCAATTGTACGTCAGTAATCCACCCTGACAGGACAACTGATGGGTAAAGCCTAGCCAGTCGCCGAACTCACTGCCAGCAAGTTGGTACCGCTCCCTACCTCACAGAGCAAGCTGGCCCTGCTGATGCAACATCAACATTCTGCACATGAGCCCACTGTCCGGCACCGTACAGCACGCTCGCGATGCGAAGCAGCATGTTTTTTACCGACACCGACCAGAGTCACTGACCAGAGTCACCAAGTAGTAGGCAGTGATGCCGTGAGCAACCCGCTGCTTCAGTGAGTAGGCAGTGGGGCCTTAGGTTTAATGCTAGGTGGACGCTGTACGCTATGGATTGCACACATGCCTGCTAACCCCCAGATCTCTCTCTCCGCTCTTGCCATTAAAATAACATAACAAACATTTAAGGTGCGGCACCTAACTTTCTGCGCAGGTTCTTGAACCGTCCAATGAACCGTCCAATAACCATAAAGCATATCAGCAGCATTCGCGTCTCATACCTGGCGCTAATGTATATCATGAACATATCCATGCGTTCGTTCCGCACCTTCGGGCAATTCTCCAACTTTTTAACCTCGTATTCGATCACTGCCATGATGCGATGGTAGAAGCTCGCGGTGTGAAAAGGCTTTAGAAGTTGCATAGGAGGATGTAACATGATGTACAGGTATACATGTTACATGATTGGCACAGTACTGGCCTGATTGAGACCATGTCTCTGAGCTTGTCAACAGATGGTGAGAGCAGGCATGGCAGGAGAGCAGACCCCTGAGGCAACCATCTGAGGGTCACACGCGGCTTGGGTATGCGTGAGTATATCCTATAATACTGATAAAGCAGTCGCGGTGCACCGTAATGCCTATATGCAGCCTCTCACGTGAACTGTGCGGCCGCCAGCGCATGCTGAGAAGCTGCTCCTTCGCCCAAGCAAGAGCTTGTGCTGCATTGAGCAGCTCGAAGCATCTTACGATATCTATATGGAACTATGTGGGCCGGCGGTAGGGGATATAAAACGTGAGAAGGCACCTTTTGGCAAGTTGGACGGTTCTAGGACCTGCGCAGACTGTTAGATAGGAACCGCAAAGGGCTGCTAGGTCGAAATGATCAGACACACCATCGGATGGATCCAAACACAATCGGGCTTCCAGACCACCAACCACGCAGAACTGGTACCGAAACATGTATCCAGCCGGCAAGACAAAGCCCATGATCAAGAACACCACCCACTCTAGGTTTATTTGACATCGGCTGCAATGGCATGGCAAACACTCACGCATACCATGGGCTGGAGATGAATAGTACCAACAGAACTTCACTTGAGCTACCCCATTAACTATATTGCTTCTACGCGATGCTACAGCCTTCAGACCACCAGCCGGGCTTGCACGTAGTAGGCTATAGTTGACATTTTAGGCATGCTGCACAAAACCAGCACCATAACGGGGGCCAGCCATCTTCGGGCAAAGCCTTTATTCCCTCCAGGAACCCCTGGAGTGCATACCCGGTAACCGTTGCCCCCTCTCCCTCTGTTCCCCGCTACATGATACACAACCGTCCCAACCAATACACTAACAGATACAGATTACAGATTACAAAGTGGCCCCACAAAGGGGGCGCCCGTAACGGAGCCAAACTAGGCTCCATGGGCATCATACACTAAGAAACTAAGAAACTGATTGGTCGGAGTCATGTGGGAGGTGCTGCACGGCTAAAAACCTGTGCAGTGACATACCTCAGACAGTACACACGCACCCGTATTCTGTTCCACCTCGTTGTTCTTTGTGACAGCTTGAGGTGCGGGGCCTATGGCACTTATTGCTATGGCATATCATGAAATGTAATAATAATACACACGCACCTCCTAGCCAAGCCCCCCTGTCATCTTCAGACAAACCGTACCCCCCATGTTGCGGCATTGTGAGACCTACCATCAATTACATCCAAGATAGCTACCATCATGATACACCAAACGCAAGTGTAAGCAATGATGATCACACCAAACCTCACTCTTATTACCAACCCCAAGCCCAATACGGCTACAACCTCCACAAATGTGTGGCAAGGCATGGCGGGTCCTGAACGAGAGAAACTCTGATGTGCTGCCCACCATCAACCAGGCAAATAATCAGGGTGGAATGACAATCCCACATACGTCACAACAGTGGGCTGATCCAAACCCTAAACCCTAACTGGACCCTACACGCTAAACCCTAAACCACGTCACCTGCCTCCCAATGTGGAATCAGGGGAAGGCAACTCCTCTCCAAACGAAGCATGCCACGATAAGTCCCCTCCAAACACCTCATCCCCCTCACCCCTCCCCCCGAACCCACTCGACGGCCGACTCTGCCGCCCCCCAATCTCCATACTCCCTCTCCCCCCACTCTCAAAGCTCCGCCTCTCTCCCCTTTCCCCTAAACCCTGACGACTAGTAGGTGAGCTATGTCGCGACCCGATCGGACTGCTCATATGAATCCCGTGCCGCACTATAGATTCCAGCAAACTACCGACGTCGCATGACGTTGGCAAGCTGTATCGAGCCTTGCTCCGAGCCCTGCCGACGGTACACGTATAAAGGTGCTTCGGCGGGAAGGGGAGCTTAAGCCGGAGCATGCCCTGCTTTCCCTCCGAGGTCCGGTCGCTGTTGCTGTCGCGGCTGTTGTTACGACGGTGGTGGCTGCCGCGTTGCGGGGAATGCACCGCGCCTCCGCTGAAATGCACGTTTGGCCCGCCGCCGCCGCCGATCCCACCACCCGCTGCTGCTGCTGCTGATGCTGCCCCTCTCCTCTCCGCCGCTTCCTGCTGCAGCTGCTGCTCATATTGCTGCTGCTGCTGGTGCCGATACGCTGCTGTGGCAGCTTCCTGTGGCTGCTGCCGCCGTGTGTCACCAGGTGACACTGAAGTGTCACTAGCTGTTACCCGTGGTGACACCACCCTCAGTGCCGGGTATGCACCGGAAGCTGGCCAGCCATCAGAGGGCCGGGGTTCCCGCTCCCGCTCCCGCTGCTGCTGCTGCTGTTGCTGACTCCCTTCACTTGGAAGCCATCCATCCAGACTTTCCCCTCGTCTTACTGCTGTTGCTGCTGCATCCACTGCTGCTGTTGCTGCTGCTGCATCCACTGCTGCTGCTGCCGCTGCTGCTAGGTCTGGAGTAGTAGGTGACCTGGTGAGCGGTGACCGAGTCTTACTAGTTACACTTTGACTTTGACTGCTACTGCCGTCGCCCCGCTCCTGCTGCTGCCTAGTATTACTGTTGTCCACCTGCTTGTTACCACGGTCACTGCTGCTGCTATTGGTTAACCCTTGCTGCCAATCGTTAGCCCCACCACCGGCAAGCGTTTCCGATGCCGCCGCCGCCGCTGCCATTGCCGCCGCCGCTATCGCTGCTGCCGTCGCCCCGCCCCGCCCACCCGCCGCCCCCCTCGCCGCCGCGGCAGTAGCATACACCCCCCCTGCTGCCGCTACTGCTGCTGCCGATTGCCTGGCCTGTAACTCCTGCGACGACTCGTAACTATTCCTCCCGCTGCTACTGCCATTAATAACATTATTAGTATTTCTACTCCCCCGGGCTTTAGCAGCAGCAGCGGCACACGGTCCCTGAACCCCACCCCAACTAGGGTCTGAAAACCTCCCAGAACCCCTCGTAACTGCATTACCCCCTCCCCCCAATGCCGGATGCACCCCCACTAAACCCCCAGAGCTATTAGGGTCCGTACCCACATCTTCGTTAGGTCTTAGCTGACTCCCTAAACCCTGGCTGCTACTGCCACCGCTGGTGCTAGGGATTTGCGAAGGATGCTGCGCAACTCCTACTCCTGAGTCCAAGCTTCCCCTCCCTCCTCTCAAAGCTGCTGCAGCAGCAGCAATAGGCCCATTAACAGAAACCCCCAATGGCCTCCTCGGGGTTTGCCCCTCCCCCGTGACCTGAACCCCAGTATTGTAACTACTAGATAAACCCCCATGACTCATGCTACTGCTACCACCAACCGGTGACCCTCGTTCGGCAGTAGCAGGAGGCGTGGTGGCTGTAGCTCCTCCTCCTCCTGCTGCTACTGCTGCTGCTGTTATACTGCTGGTATTGCTGCTACTGCCCCAGGTCGTACTGCTTGTAGTGCCGCTACTGCTGTCACTACCTGCGGTCTCAAGTGACCGCCTACCGTGCAAGGGACTAACACTACCTCCTCCCCCTCCCCCTCCCGCTGCTGCTGCTGCTATTCGCTCTTCAAGGCTCCCTCTACTCCCTCGTCTTTCCCTTGCACTCCTAGTCCCCTCCCCACCCTCCATTTCCGACGCTTTAAGCTCCTCCTGTTCCAGAATATCATGCAAAGGGAATGCATCCAAGGAACTAGAATGCGCCATCCCTCCAAAACCCCTCCCACTCACAGACGGCGGCGGTTGCGGCGACGGACCTCTCGAACCCCCACCCCCAATTCCCCCCTCTCCACCCACCACCACCCCCCGCTGCTGCTGCTGCTGTTGATGTTGGGGTTTAGGACCTAACACACCTCCATTCGCTATCCCCTCTCTACTGCTGCTGCTACTGCTGCTGCTGGAGGTGGTGGTAGTATTCCCGCTGCTGCTGCTGCTGCCAGCGGCGCTATCCTTCCTAGCCCCAGCAGCGGCTGCGATAGCAGCAGCAGCGTTCGCACTCCTCGCAGCTTTACTCGCATTTGCAGCTTCAGCCCGATCCACTCTTTCCATTGCACTTTGCATTAGCGCCCTCAAATCCGGCCGACTCTGCCCATCCAACCTCTGCCCCTCGAAAAGCGAGTAGATGTTCTCGTCGCGCGCTAACAAATGGCCCACGCACAGCACGAAATCAAATGCCACGTAATCTGATCCGATTTCGGAAGCCATGAATTGTAGGGCGCGTTGCATTGCTAAACCCTTTGTGACACCCACTGGCCGCACCTCCACTGATTTACCACCTTGGATTATTTCTACTGGCGCGTTGCTGATGGGGCCGGTCCAGAGGTGCTGTGAAAAGAAGAGCGGGAGGGGGAAATGAAAGTAAGCTCAGTGGCGATGGACAGATTGAAAACGATATCATTACTATTCCCCACCCTGCCTGGCCGCTTGTCGACGGTGCACTACTTGTGAGCAAAAGGAGGAGCCCGGCCCCAGACAATTTGCTGAAGACGGTATTGTGTTGAATTATGCGAGATTGCAGATGAAAGGCTGCAGATAGGCGTAAGGGGGGTGCAAAGAGTGCATGTAATAAACTAGTTTTAACAC